>CM077001.1:42777837-42780337 GCA_039090855.1 Macrothele yani
CCCACTGTATTATTTTCCGGGTTCATTTTTAAACAAAAGCACTGATTATGATATACACTCATTGTCCTATAAATCCGCACACCAAGAAAAAAACGTGCGATTAACGCGAAACTCGGCGAATAGCTACAAGAAGGGCAGACATGCAAATGATTAAAGTTTCGTGCGATTTTGCCCAAGACCGGGGCTGCAATCGCAAGCCTTGGAGCTTATAAAGCGCAGCGCAGGGAAACTCCACATTCTTGCCGAAGTGCACGGCAAGAGTCAGGTGAGATCCCTGAGCGATAGACATGCCGAGGAGCCACCGTAGATTTGCGTACGGGCGACTGACAGAGTTGAACGAGGCCGTATCACCGGGATGAGAGAGGCAGAATGCGCCATTTGGGCCGGTCGGACAGTACAGTGCGATTGTGTTGGTAGCAATGGACACGGGAAGGCACCCAGATACGGCGGACTAGCTCTGGACGACCCAGACACACCACCAGCAGAGAGGACCATGGGATCGTGAGAGCGGCACGCACATATGCAACGACGTCCTTGTCCAATATCCAGAGACATGTGGCGGCTGTACAAGAGACTCCTGTGTCTGCCAGAACGATTTCCAGACGCCTGGCAGAGGCGAATCTGTACTCTCGACGGTCCTTACGTTTCCTGCCATTAACACCTGACCATCCTCGGCGGCGATTGCAGTGGTGTCAGCAGAGAGCAACGTGGAATGCTATGGCCTGGCGACGTGTAGTGTTCAGCGACGAATCCCGCTTCTGTATGGGAACGGACGACCAAAATGTGGAGGACCGCAGGTTTGATCCACAATCACAACCTCACTGTACAGCGGCACACGTCCTGAACTGCAGGCGTGATGGTCTGAGGAGCTATCGCGCATGACAGCCGGACTTCCCTCGCAGTGATCCGTGGGACGTAGACTGCCCAGCGCTAAGCACAAGAGATCCTAGAGCCCCATGTGCTGCCTTTCCTGGTGGGGCAGCCAGAAGCCGTTTCTCAACAAGATAACGCCTGTCCGCACACGGCTTGGGTTTTCTAGGAGTGTCTACGTTATGCTTCGATGCTTCCGTGACCACCCAGATCGCCTGATCTCTCGCTCATCGAGCACGTATGGGATCAGATGGGACTCTAGCTTTCTGCATGTCCCAGTGTTCGTGATTTAGAGCGCCAGTTGCAAGAAGTGTGAGACAATCTGTCCCAGGATAGCATACGGCGTCTCTTTGACTCCATGTCGGACCGTATCACCGTATGTATCCGAGCACGAGGCGGCCGGTACTAACGGTGACCAGAATGTGCACCGTTTGTCCGCGAGAAATTGTCCAGCTGCTGTGATGTTGTAATCACTTGTGTCCTTGGTATGTACCATCTCACTACTAAAATCTCATTTCAATCCGACGCCGCCTCCTTGGTGCGCGGATTTTTATGACAATGAGTGTATATTGTCGGGGGTATTGTAGGGCAGACATTGTTAAACTGGTTTTAACACGGACGGTATAGTGCTAAAATCTAAAGCGCATTCATGTCACTATACAAATTACTGAGGGTGTTACTGCGAGATATCAGGTCAGGCACTGCATTGAAAAATTCAAGGGTGAAGCTCAACAAATTGCACTTGTTGAATTTACAATCCGTGTCAATTTATGAATAAATGGGGAGATAAATTTTTTCTTTCGAAACCATAAAACCGAAATTGAAGTACTTTGCTGAAATGGCTGTAATCGTGCATTTTCTATCAAAATTGGTGTCGGGAAAATTCAGAACTGTATTTTTTTTTTTTTTTTTTTTTTGATTGGAGGTTTAACGACCACCGTGAGCAACTCAATGGGCTATAAGCAGTCGCCCGTCCCTAATTTAGGGTCACTGGTTCCAGGGAAGGGAGAGAGCCAGTGCCGTAAGACAAACACAACATCCATGCTTCACCGGGATTCGAACCCGGACCCCGTTCGGACGAATGATCAGAGGCCATCGCTTAGACCACTGCGCCACCGGGGCGGCGAACTGTATTGTGAAGCAGCAAAGAAAATGCAATCGTCATGTGGATTCGGGATTTGGAAGTAGATGCGTTAAACTGTGTACACTTGTCATCAAATTTTATTTGGTGATGGGAAATTTAAAATCTCCTATATCTAGGCAACACTGCTCCGAGAAACAGGGTCTCACTTGTGTAAACTATCCTTGCAAGCATAAAAAAATATTATTGCTTTTTTCTGCTATTAAAAAAAAATTCGTTAAAAAGATAAAGTTGCTAACTTTTCTTAAAATACAGTTTTCCGACAAAAATTTCATTATTTATAACTATCAAAGTTCGTAAGTACTCACATCTAAAAAGCAAGTCTAAGTGCTACAAGTCCACCGAAAACAAATCTGTAGATTACGAAGACACATTTAAAAGTAAGAATTTCACCATACAAAATATGAGATCATCAAATTTGTGCTGTTTTTGCGCCAAAGATTTGGCTTGAAAAATTAAGAAGGCACGTAGGATTATTACTGTATACAC